>JAWDGP010000260.1:652500-680000 GCA_033675545.1 Elysia crispata
CCTCATCTTCCTCTCTCTCTCTCTCTCTCTCTCTCTATATATATATATATATATATATATATATATATATATATATCTATCTATCTATCTATCTATCTATCTATCTATCTATCTATCTATCTATCTATCTATCTATCTATCTATCTATCTATCTATCTATCTATCTGTCTATCTATGAATCTATCTATCTAGCTATATATATATATCGCTGTATGTCTTTCTATACTTTCTTCCCTCCCTCTCTTACTGTTCTATTTGTTTCGATCTATCTTTAATTTTCTCTCTTGTCATTTGTTTTTTTCTCTTTTTTTTATCAATACAATTTTTTACTCATTTCTTTTATTTGTACATTATTATTATTATTTCGTAAACATATTTTCCTTTGTTGTTACAGTTATTTTTTATATTTTTAGCATCATCATCATCATCATCATCATCATTATTATTATTATTATTATTATTATTATTATTATTATTATTATTATTATTATTATTATTATTATTATTATTATTGCTATTGTTGTTGTTGCTGTTTTGCTTTCATTTTTTTAAAAAGATAGAAAGTGTAAGATAGAGTAAAAGTGTCATGGTGAGAGTGAGATGCAGGAAGGTGGAAAGACAAAAACAGAGAATTTTGAAAAGTGTTTAAGAAAAAAAATTATAAAAAGCGTTTTTGTTTTCCATCTTTCAGCTCAATAAAAATGGAGACATTTTAAATTCAGAATACAGCTTATCGCAAGATTTAAGCCTATGTGTTTGAAATAGAAAGTAAAGCAAAGTTGTATCACCGGAGATACTAGATTTTAAACGGTTTGGTATCACCAAATTTTTCTTTCTGTGTCCTTCTCGAAATGATGGATAGGAAGGGAAATACTACAAATTTAACCTGGAATCATAAGATAATTTAGGATAAAAAGAACAATGGGCTCCGCAAGGTGTGTGGCAGCTTTCTACTTTCACCGTCTTTGGCTTATGTGAAGCAGACACAACGGGCGGCGACAAGTTCAAGCTCTGTAACGTTAGTGCGAAACATGATGAATGGGGTCGAACACCAGTTATTCACTACAAAGTACTTTAGCTTTATGATATTCTATTAGGAAGGTCAACTGCAGAGGCAGGTCAGTGATCACGCTGTTGTGAAGAAAGTGGAGAAGATGAGAGAGGAGTGAGGTGGGAAGGGATGAGCAGTACTGTACAGGAGATGGGCATCAATAGAAGTGAGGAATATGAAGAAAGAGGACTGGGCGAAAAGACGGTGAAAAAGAGGTGTAGCGATGACGATATTTTGAAAGAAATGAAAACTCCAGAGGATTAATGAAGATAGCAGTGGGAGCAAGTGAATTGCAGCAATATCTATCAAAGGAGAGAGCGCATCTAAGCAAAAAAAAATTATTTTTTTTCCAAACAGAACTATTTTTTGGGGGTAGTGTCGTATTTTACTTCCGCGCTGTTCCCAGTTCAAGATGGCCATTGTTTTGTGACATCCCACATCGCCGCTGATGCTGTGGGTCAGCACGCAAGACCCCATCTGACCCGTCCACCATGGTGATGGATAACCCTACGGCACGCCTTGTTGGTGACAGGTCCCGCGGCATATGCGAGAATGACAGGAGACATACACTTGAGGGAGGTGTCTGATTTAAGGCACTTAATACATGATGGAATGTTGAGAAGCTGCTTATCACTCTCCAAAACATTCTTTTATTTATTTCTTGGGTAGAAATCTCACAAGCTGTTTATCAGTATGATGGTGATTAGGCAGTGCTTACAAGATTAGTGGTAGAAAAGTGGTGGAACAAGTAGGGCATTTGCATGAAAGAGAAAGAAAGTAGGAGGTATGGGGTTAAAAATGACATCTAGATATACATAATTTGGAGATAAACAAGCCAGAGAGGAAAGAACTCCCGAGAAACAGCAAGAATCATAATTCTGTACCTACACACTGATTGTGCGTGCGGAGAGTTCCAAAAAGCAAACAGAAATGAGAAGAAATCAATACAAGGAAGTAATGGAGAGACAAAGAGACTGGTTGCTTGACAGGCAGACACTGATTGACTGATTATAATAAGACAGAGGGAGACAATGCACCAGACAAGTTTGACGCAAGACGGTCACGGAGTGAAGACAGGCACATAAACACTGACCTATTAGGTGAAATACTGATTTATTGTAAGTATATTTGAACAAAAAGCCTAATTTTTCAACCTATGATAATGCTATATCTTCGTCAAAGTTTTCACAACAATAAAAGAAATGATAATTATGCATTTTCGTAACTTTTCTTGCCTGCATTTACTACTGTTATTTTTTGTGCTAAGCGATAAAACACTGAAAATCGTGGAGATAGTATCCATCTGTTACTATGTCTAAAATCTATAGAATACGCTGAAAGAAAAGAAAATGGCCTATAATCTTAGCTCTCTGTTGGACAACCTAAAGATGTATGTGGCTAAAGTGTATATCCAGGTAGTTTCAAATCATAACGGTAAGATAACACGATGAGGTTCCACTTGTATGTTGATACAATTCCCTTTATTCGTGATCACATCTAACATTCTTACTATGTGTTTCCTTGCTGTTATTTCATGCTTCGTACTTTTTATGAAGTATTAGATAGAAACTATCAATCATAAAAGTATAAACGAATTAAGTTGGTGGTTTTCAGACCAGCAATTTCACAAACAAGCATAAATCAATACCAGCAGCTGGCTAGCAGCGAGGTCCTAATGATCTAGCTCATGTCTGCGTTGCATCTGATCTTCCACGAGGGCTTTCCTTTCTCATGATTTGTACGACTATTGGTTTTCCTGTGTTCTTTCCAACATTTGAAAAAATCGATTATTTAACTACATAACTCCCTTCATACATCTATTATTTTTAATATCTTCATCTTTTGTTCATTTTGTTCTTTTTATCGGTTTATTCCGCTCTTTTCTCTCTATTCAACTATAACTCATTCTCTCCCTCATTTCTCTATCTGTCTATCTATCTATCTGTCTATCTGTCTGTCTATCTATCTATCTATCTATCTATCTATCTATCTATCTATTTGACAATCTATCTGTCTCGCTTTCTTGCTCTAGTCTGTTCCCTTGGCAATATTTTATTTAAAATGAATGTTTGGGCTAGGCTGCCTAATGCTGATATATGCCCTAAGAGTACTTCAAGATGAAAATGCCTACGTTTCTCTATGTTTAATTCAAGAAACCCGGTTCTCTTTTCTTTAGCATATTCGCAAATCAAAGACAAAGTGAAGATAAAACAAGAAACAAAATTAATGTGTGTTAAAATAAAATATAGTTTTATACTTGTTTTGAATCATCCTTTCATTGTCCTTAATCATATTGAACCACAATAGAATATCACAATCTTTTTTTTTTTAAAGCTACAAAATGTCAATTTAATTGCGTGGATGAAAAAAATAAAATCTCGAGTACTACACTTTTATTAAAGATATATGCATACACGATCTTCAAAAAAACAATTTAAAAAAAAACACTCTGCTGAGTATATAAAATAGATAAAAAACGGTAAACTAGTGAAGATTTACATTGTGAAGGAGGCAAATATATAATTATCTTGGTATAACAAAAAAAGCTAATGGCGGTGATCACGAGACAAAGAACCAAGATGAATTTTGTTTTTCAATTTCAATTTTTAAGTAGAAGTGTATAAGGTAACTGTATTGAAATTTGTACATAAATACTAATT
Source organism: Elysia crispata (assembly GCA_033675545.1). NCBI lineage: Eukaryota > Metazoa > Mollusca > Gastropoda > Plakobranchidae > Elysia > Elysia crispata. The sequence continues at coordinate 656,212 of JAWDGP010000260.1, forward strand.
GACTTGGCTAATTTATGGATTGCCAGATATGTGGAGAGATAGTTGTTTGGTTTAAAAAAAAAAAGGTGAGCAAATGAGTAGAAAAATGGATGGACGAGTAGATGTATTGCTTGAATGGGTGATGTGCAAGTAGTGGATGGGTGATTGTTTCGTTAATGGGCTTATTGATTTTGTTCCATGTGGGGTTGATTGGTGAAGGGACTAATTGATGGTAGATGGTGGATAAGTGAAATGTCTAACTGATGCGTGGCTTGTGGATATGTGCATGGATTAATGATAGATAAAGGATTAATAGATTGACTAATTGATGGAAGTGTGGTGGATTCATAAGTTGTCTGATTGATGGATAAGTGGTAGATTAATGGATAAGCTGATAAATGTTGAGCAAATATTTTAATGGTTTCAGTAATTGAATGTATTTCGATGCATGACTAAGAGATAAGATGATTCTTTAGTTGATAGGTTGTCTGCCAGCTCGATAGGTAGATTGTTCGATTTATGTGTCCATTGCTGATTGATTGCGTTTACTGCTGAATAAATGAGTTGATTTGTGGATTAACCGATGGATATGTGGTTGGAATGGTGGGTTTTGTGTATTGATTGATTGAGGCGTGGAAGGTTGGAATGATTGGTGGTTTGCCGGATGTATGGATGGGTGATGAACTGGCTGATTGGGTTTTTCATGGGTAGACAGTTTGATTGGCAGGTTAGAGGTTGGTTGAGTTGACTGATTCGTTCATAGAGATGGACTTCTTAGCTGCTTTATTTTTTTAGTAAAGAGAGGGATAGATGGATGTTTTGGTTAATTGTTTGCTAGACGAATATGCGGGATTAGTGATATTGGGTGAATGGGTAGGCATTGCCCTGTTAATTTCACCAGTAAATTGTAAGACTATCTGAGATTTTTCCTCGCCTATAGATCATCAGAGTACTTGTTTATCAAGTGTATCATAATAAAAGGCTGTGATTCAAGTACATCAATTTGGTATTAAGATCGGTTGCCAAAAGGAGAAAATGGTTTGTTGCGGCAGGTTTGGGAAGAACTTGCGTGCTTGAGCGCATCTTTGTGTTGGAGAAAAAGGACTACGTGTTTTGTGAGTATTCACACTGAAAGAGAATGATAAGAAGGTAAAAACGTAAACAGCTTTCCACGTGTTCTGAATGTTTAAGAAACCAAGCTTTTTCAAAACAGTTTGGCTATATCAACCCGGGATCTCGGCTGCAAGTTTATTTTACGTCACTTTATGTTGGCAGGTAGGGTTCTTGTCTTCTACCAGACTCTCATATGATATAGACCTGGCCTACAAGACTTAAGTATTTAGAGATATTGCCGACAAGGTTGCAATGGTTATATCAAGTCTCAAAGCCTCTCTGCAAAAATAGCAAAGGTTCCCAAGCGAAGCAGAAGCGCTAAGGCGTCTGAGGTATTATGAAGCTGTGTATGCTGTGTCAGATTAAGTCTTGCTCCTCGAATGTATTTCTTACGTTATGTTTTTATTTTTAAGGATATTTTTTTTTTGGTTTGTTTGTTTATCCGTCTTAAGAGATCGAGGCAGTTGTCTGGCATATAGCGGTACAAGCATGATATTGAAAAGTTTTAAACAGGTATACAACAAAAAATAGATATCCGAAAATAGGAAGTATGCACTTAAGTCGTCAGGTAAAAATAAAGGTTTTTGCCTAGTGGTTGAAGTCGTTATTTCCCCCGTTGACATTATGTCGGTTACTATTAGAAAAAAATAATGTGTGCTTTATTTTAAAAAAATAGCAAAAGTTCAATAGATCAAAAATGTGATATTCCGTTTTGGTGCTGAGATACGCCAATCCATGAAATCTGTGAGGCGAGTTGCTTTAGAGTTTATTTGACTATTGACACCGTCTGTCAAAGAAGCCAAACAAAGTAATAGCATTCCCATTTCCTTCTGTTTTCAATGTGCAAGATTCAAGCACCTTATAGCACAGAAATCTAAAACTTAATTGCAAGGATGTGATAAATATTTTTATTATGAAACTGGTTTATTTGAATGTTTTTGTGTAAGGTTAGAAATTATTGTCCGATCTGACCGTATGCTTACATAATTCTTAGCCTAATAATAATGTATATTCTGTAGTCAAGCACACATCAATTTTAACGTACAGCACAAAACCCATTTGATCTTGGCCTCTAGCAAGCACAAGCTTCCAAAATGTGCACAAAGTGAGTATGCGAGAAATGTTTTAAATTATGCTTTATCTATTCATTCAAGGAAACCTCCATGTGGTAAAACTCACAGTTTATGTTCAACATTTTGAAGAAATAAACCGAAAACAAGAACATTCAAGAACACTGCTGACTGCAATTTAGCTGAAGAGTTTGAATATAATGTACTATTTTTCTTTTTTTTTTTTTCATCTGTTGATCTCATATTACTTTGCAATTGTTACAGCAGTGGCGAGAGGAGAAAAAAAGAAAATACACTTGTGAATAAATTAGGCTGTGTCAGAGAAGCCACGGTAGGGTTTATTGATAGGTTTGGAGTAGAAAAGAGGCTCTTGGATAAACGAAAAAAAATGAAAACCCTTGCAGAATAAGTAATTTTGTGAGGAGAATAGCAAGGAATGAAAAGAATGTTCTATGGCACAGATAATGATTGTGAAAGGGAGCCACAATGGGCCGGAGTCTCAATGCTCAGAACTCAGTGAAATTGAGGGTAGATTTGGCTCGGCTACTCACCACCAGGATGCATGGACGACCTGGAGCACAGAGAGCAGAATCAGTATCCTGCACGTCCAGCTGTGAGTCTGACTAGACATGGTAGGGCGACGATGTCGGGTGAGGGCGGAGCCCCAGGTCTGTGCGGTAGTGCCGGGCGCCACGTCTGCCGAGGATGATGAGCGAGGAAATGATGGTCAGGTTTTGACTGTCAGGGGTCACCTTGTGCTGTTCGGTGGGAAAGGGTCCCGCATTGCGCCAGAAACTGCAAACAAAAAACGAGGATAATGTGTTGACAAAGAATCAAGATGCTTCGAAAACATTTTATAGTGGAAACAAAGATCACAATTGAAATAGAACGAGACAGACGGCTTTAAAAAAACAATTAAAAGATATTCTCCGAGCCCAAGACCACAGAGACTTCATAACTTAAATTTGCTACGGGTTTTGAACTAAACGCATTAACTAGTAATGAATACTTGCGTTAGCAACCATTAAGACGTAAAGATGAAGAGAGAGTATAAAGAAGTCAACAAGAGAACTTTTTTTTCAATTGTTTTCAAACATATTGAGGTGCGGAAATGTAGCAAAAGAAAAAGATTATAATAGACACTCAGAGTTGTCTATCACACAAAAAATAGCTAACAAACCAGTGCAGTTTGATTGACTCTTTTTTCTTCCTTTCGCAGCCTCGGCGTACTTCTTAGTCTTGTTCCAGTCATTTCACTAGCGTATTCAATTGATGAATAAATTGGTTTTTCAGAAGCAAACATTCTGGTCTATTTAACTTTTCTTTTAAACACTTTTGTTTTCTATTCTAACTTACTCTTTTTTTCCCCTAGTAAACTATATTTATTTGTAAATCTATCTATTTACTAAAACTAATCTGCAATCAAACAAACTTAATTGTTCAGTGTATCTCTCATACAATATTTATTTTTAAATCTGTCTATATTTCTATATTCATACTTATAAATTTTATCTACTTATACATCTATCTTTTGATAGACTTAGAAATTGATCTCTCATATTTTTTCAACCGATACAATATCAGATGTAGCATTGGAAGAATAACATGGAACCATTTTATAAAATTTTAATGGCGACAAAATTAAACAATAGTTTTCTTTTAAGCTTTTTTGTTTTCATGTTAAGAATGCAATATCTATCTACGTGCCTATTAATCTATTTATGTTCCACATAAATATATCTTTGGCCGAAGTTTTAACTCCAAAAGAATGTTATATTTTTGACAACCAGCTGACTATTTACGCCCAAGCACCTATGATAATCGTATACCTAATTTCATCCTCGAATTTATCGTTACTTTAAACTAGTATGCATTTCCTTTCCTAACTTCGAAAAATTGGTGACACGGCTGGTAATGATCGAGGGTGAGTGAATTGGTGCAGAGGCGTGTTATATTAGCCTATGTCTCTGAATCCATCCTCAAAATGGAGACAAACAATTAAGTGAGTCATACCTTTTTATGACTCACAAAAATGGAGGAGTGCAGCTTAGTGGACGAAGCTAAAAAAAATAAAATACATTTTCGTAAAGACACAAAAAAATCAAATACATTTAGTATAATGGAAAACCAATGCAAAGAAAGATGGGGAGAGATACAGAAAAAAAGAAAAAGAAAAAAAACGGTCGAATGCAATCGTAAAGATCAGTGAAAGAGATAAAAGAAGTAGGGGCAAATAGCGTTACGTGTGTGAGAGCGAAAGAGAGAGAGAGAGAGAGAGAGAGAGAGAGAGAGAGAGAGAGAGAGAGAGAGAGAGAGAGAGAGAGAGAGAGAGGATAGGAGCAAGTGGGAATGCGGATTAAAGAAGGACCAGTAGTGAAAGATGTAGGTGAGGGGAAGGGGTGGAAAGAGAAGGCGATTAATATGATATCAGAGATGGGAAAAAAGCATATCAGGCATGACAGAGCCAGACAGAGGAAAAGAAGAGGAAAGTTAGAAGATTAGTGGCGATGTTTGACAGCGAAAGAAGCAAAAGTGAGAGACAATGGCGGTGAAGGAGAGAAAGTAAGAGTTGGCTGAACAGAGAGAGATGGAAGGAAAGAGAACGAACAGACTGGAGCACAGACAAAGAGGAGGAGGGACGGCACCGTTCCAGTGGAAAACACTTGGGAAGGATTATTATTTTCAACTAGTATTGACATAAAGATCTAAGAAAAAATTACCCTTCAATTTCGCGGAATACGAATTTGCAACACGATATTTTTAAAGTGATGTATTAGTCATGCGTTATTGCTTAGTAATTCATAGGTGACTGTTCAGAAACAAAGCTTGGATCTAAAGGAGATTAAAAATGATAATAGACAGATTTGCTTTTATTCGTCATAGTGTTTTGAAGCATATCAGAAGGCGAAGAACGTCCTTGGAAAATATTACTCTGTTACAATAATAGATCCTCTATGTTTTTGGTTGGTTTCTTTTTTTTTTTTTTTTTTTTTTGTTGTTTTTTTTTTGTTACTGTTTTTGTTTTGTTTTTTGGTTTTTTTTTATTTGTGTTTTTTTAAGGGAGGTAGTGTTTGCTTCTTCATTTTCTTTTTTCAATTTGCTTGTTTTATTTTTAATCTAAGAAAAACAAGATTTTTTTTTTATTATTTTTACTTGTTCTGTGTGTATAATAATTATACTAATAAAATGAAATAGTTTTCCTTTTCTTTTGATACATATTTTAGAATGGTGGTAAGGTGGTCCATATTTCAAATAAAGTCGCCACATTTAGTTTACAGAGTAAAAAAAAGCAAAACAAAAATATCAAATATCTATTGTGAAGACAGTGTCGGTTCTGTTATACGAAATTTGTGTTCTACAGTCGCAAGGAAATTAAAGATTTGTGAAATCTATAAAAGTTAGAGAGATTCTTATCTGCTAAACTTTTAGGCAATCAAAAAAAATTATGAAAGTTTGGTCAATAATAATAAAAATGCGTTGGCAAGACATGCAGTACAAACGGTTTGTAGGTGCGTGTAATGTGAACAGATCGAAGCAAACAAAAGGTGTTAAATAAGTGTCGACAAAATGCTAGCGGAAATATTGCAAGCAGGCGGAATATCCAGAGAAATATACGCCGAGCCCTTTGCAAACATGTTATAGCCAGAACAGGATGGAATTGGATGAGCTGTTACCATAATAGTGATAAAAATATTTAGTATATTTTTTTTAATCTCCATCATAGAATCAACACTCTTGCAAAGTATAATCTATGAAACAAATACTGAGACATGTCTGCTGAACCATCGAGGGGATCATTGCATTACAACAAACCTTTACAAGTTACTGAAAGGGAGAACAAAAGTTGAACCAGATGATTGCACGAGTGTTGTTTTTTATGTGGGATTTTTTCCTGTTCTTTACTTGCCCTTAGCAGTCATCACAGATTGAAGGTGACCTAGAGCTCTTCAAGTTGAAAGACGTCCTTCACTTTTGGACTATTTTGACGAGAGAAGCGACATGTTTATTCAACGTCGCATGTGGAGGTGACAAGATCTTTTATTGTTTTGGCTTGGAGCATACAATGGCATAGGAGACTCCACCGAACATCAAGTTAGATTCTATGTCTAGGCCCAGCTGTGCACCAACTTGCATCATCTGTTCGCACTATTTCGTGGCATAGATTAAAGTTCGCGGAATGAAAAGGTATTTTCTTTTTCGGAAAGTAACAGTGAGAATTCGCCGGCTTGTTTTGAAATAACTGTTTACAGGCTACTCAGACATATGTTGGCATGTTGAGTTTTAACGCTGTAATGAAATTATTACGATAGGAAGAAATAAGTTAAATGCGGGAAATTATCGGTTTCTACTTTCCCTGAACAGCCCTAACTTATTTTATTCAAGATGTGCAATAATCTCGAAATGTGTGGTTTTGTTGGTGCTGGTGGTGTTTTGTTTTTGTGTCTTTTGTTTTGTTTTCAGTACTGTCGTCAGTGTCAATATTGGACTTAATGAAGACCATTATTATAGTTAATGTTTGAATGTTTGTATTGACAGCCGCATTAGAGTGAAGGTAAGTTGATGATATGGTTAGTAGAAAGCAAGGACGATGCATGCTATGAAACCCCAATCTTTTTTGCTTGACTCCTGTCAACGGCTTATCCTTAAAGATTGACTTATAAGCTTTTTCTTGGATATTTTTAAATTTTTGACTTTTTATGAAGAGACAATGCCGATTAAAAAAAATTAAAACTGTCATGTTTCCTCCAGCTTCTTACGACCGCCATACCCTTTAAGAAGTGAGAAAGTAAAGCAATGATTAGGGAATAATGATCCTAAAAACTGAACGTTCATTTAGGCCAAGTCCATTCTCTCTCTGTATATGTCCCCATGTGTGTCTGCCTCTGTCTGCTTCTCTCTCTTATCTATCTATGTATTCTTTACCTATCTATTTATTTCTAAACTCTCTCTCTCTCTCTCTCTCTCTCTCTCTCTCTCTCTCTCTCTCTCTCTCTCTCGCCCTCCCATTCTTCTCCCATTGTCTTTCTGTCTCCCCCCTCCCAATTTTTATCACTCTATCACACTTATCAGTCTGTCTGTCTGTCTGTCTGTCTGTCTGTCTGTCTGTCTGTCTGTCTCTCTCTCTCTCTCTCTCTCTCTCTCTCTCTCTCTCTCTCTCTCTCTCTCTCTCTCTCTCTCTCTCTCTCTCTCTCTCTCTATCTATCTCTCTTTCTCTCTCTTTCTCTATGAATTTATGTGTCTCTGCCATTCGCTTTGCAAAGATTTTTTTTTCTTTCCTCTTCTTTTTTAACTTCATCCTCTCCCGACGGTTGAATCCACGTCGTTTCCTGTACAGGCTATTATGTTTCTCTAGGATAAGTCATACTTCATTTTCCCACATTCCTCACCCCCATTATTAATCCTTTGAACTAAATCCACAGTATTTACACGTCTTTGAAGAAACTTTAAAGACGCTTATATACGTTAGCCTAGAATAATTTATCATTTCTTTTGTCATTTAATATGGTCGTACTAATTTGTTACTATTCTTGATTTACTCTGAATCTCATCTAAAATACATGTAGAGAACAAGGTAGCAGTAGTGTACAAACTCGATGTGCAGACTTAGCAGCCGAGTTATTACTTAGTAACAGTACAAGTAGCAGCCATCGCAGTACTTATCGCTACACACGTAGTACCAGTCGTAACAGTTGTAGATATCGTAGTAGTAGTAGGAGGAGGAGGAGGAGGAGGAGAAGAAATAGGAGGAGGAAGGTAGTGGCATTGGTAGAGGTAGAAGTAGTAGTAGTAGTAGTAGTAGTAGTAGTAGTAGTAGTAGTAGTAGTAGTAGTAGTAGTAGTAGTAGTAGTAGTAGTAGTAGGAGTATTAGAAGCAGAAGCTGCAGCAGAAGTAGTAGTAGTAGTAGTAGTAGTAGTAGTAGTAGTAGCAGCAGCAGCAGCAGCAGCAGCAGCAGCAGCAGTAGTAGTAGTAGTAGTAGTAGTAGTAGTAGTAGTAGTAGTAGTAGCAGCAGCACCAGCAGCAGCAGCACCAGCACCAGTAGGAGTAGTTGTGGTAATGGCGGAACGAGTAAGAGGCAAGAGGGAATGGAAAATGACCAAGTAAAGATTTTAAAGAAGTTAATGTCCATTCATGGTAAGATGAACTTTTCCTTTAGTGTTTTGTGCTGAAAGCTTTATTGCCCAAGTCTTTTAACTCTATTGATAAATGTTGATTCAAGATGAAATTTCTAGCATGGAATGGGTTACCATTTCAATACAAAGTCGTTAGAAATTCAATTAAATACTTATATCTATCAGAAAAGAAAATGTGTATATATTTATACAAAAAAAAAGGTTTGTTTCTAACACATCTTGATTGTAAAGCAATTTTTCAAATTTAAAATCAAATAAAATGACAATAGTAGCAGTAGTATATTCAGGATCCATTGGGTAATAATCTTTTTTTATAAATTTATTCATATTAACTTGAAAATGCACGTTGACTCCTTGATTTCAACTTTGTTAATAAAATATACTTCATGAAAGAAAAGAACAGCATGAGTGTGCAGTTTAACCAATTTGATGTCTTTATATTACAAGTAACAAGTTAACATAAAATTTACTCGTCTTTACTTCCAATTTCAACGAAATTGTACTTTATACAATATTAGTATAGCGCATTTTTTTTTTATTTACTCACGATAAATGATTATTTCAGTTCGTTCAACAAGTCGTGCGGCCATTAAGATTATCTCTGTGAAAATTAATAGTCCTTGACTTAAATAAAAAAGATAAACTATCGTTGGTCCTAAAACAAGTCTCCGCTTACTCTATTTCCGTGAAGCCTCTTTCTTGCAATTGATAATGATAAGAATGATGAAGATGCTGATCATAACGATGAAGAGGAAAATAATTTTAATGGAGGAGGGCGACGATGATGAGGGTCATGACGAAAGATGATGTCGATGATGATGAGGTGGAGGACAATGATGGTTGTGGTCTTGATTATGATAAAAAAAAAAGAGAGGGGAGATGGTGTAAATCGAAGGAGGAGATGAGGATAAAAATGAGCGTCTTCATAAGCCGAAATAGGAGGCAAGATTTATACGTTGCCATGACTTCAAGAGATTGACTGAATTTGAACCATTTTTATGAGATAATTTGTACTTGAAACATTTGTTTTGGTTCAGGATTTTATAATTATTATATCGTTATCATTATATTTTTCATGTACTTCATAAAATTATGATTAAATAAAATAATATATGTTCGTGATATTCAAGTCATATCCGTTTTATTCTAAAGTTTGGTAATCACAAAGAGAAGTAGTGGGGGGGCTTTGTTGTGTAATGATTATTGTTCATACAAAGGTTGGTTTCCACTTTTTTTCCTTCTCAATCGTGGCAATATCGAATAAAGTACAAGTTAAGGAACCCACGTTTGCTTTGAAGCAGCACACTAATCATTATCTGTATATAATATATAATGTATCTGTTAATGATCTGCCTCTCATCCAGAGTCCTTTTTGCTTGCTTAACTTCCTCTTTACGAAAAAAGTATATATCAATTTATTCTTGATCTATCCGTTTTTATCTAGTTACCTGACCAGTAATGCGATTTTCTACTATTGAAATGATACATGTGATTTTACGAAAATTAATGCCTCTTTGAAGTTGTCTCTAATAATTAGAAGCGTTTCGAAGATGTCCGGATACTTTTAATTTTTAGCAGAGAAGATTTTCTTGCGCGTTTAATGTTTGTTTTTTCCCTCACTTGAATTTTCATACCTTTGAGTATTCCTTATTTTATTACTTGACAGGCTAACAAAAATTTTAAACCAATAAGTATTCACTGGTGCAACGACAGGTAAAAAAAAGCTGCAAATAAGCAACTACGGTGGATGGAAGGGATACTGGAATCTAGTAGTAGGGCTTAGTACTTCCGAATCCGCATTTCACAATAAATTTCAACAAAATTTGATTCTTTTTTCCACTGAAAAACATTTTCCCAGTATTATGGGAAATTTTCGTACAAAAAAATCGATAATGAGTTGTTTTTTGGGTTTTTCTTTTTTGCGATAAGATCCAAAATCAAGATCTAGATGTAAATTTGAGTACGGCTTTCCTCCGTCATCATGGCAAAGCGTATTGTTACTGGCAGGTGTGTAAAAAAATGAGGCAAAAAAAAAATGTCATTAAAAGAAATTAAGAGCTTAGATCGGCCATTAACTTTCTGGAATCACAATGAATAGCAAATATAATAATATAATTTTTATGTGGGCTCTCTCTCTCTCTCTCTCTCTCTCTCTCTCTCTCTCTCTCTCTCTCTCTCTCTCTCTCTCTCTCTCTCTCTCTCTCTCTCTCTCTCTCTCTCTCTCTCTCTCTCTCTCTCTCTCTCTCTCTCTCTCTCTCTCTCTCTCTCTCTCTCTCTCTCTCTCTCTCTCGATTCTCAATGTTTGTTATTGTTGCTTTCTTTTTCGATTTATTTTTCTTTTTGACTTTTTCTCCACTTCTCACATTTCCCAATTCACTGTCTTTCTTGATATGTTTTTTGTAGCTATGCTTATTTTTTTCATGAATTGCTATTCGTATCTTTATTTGCTTTGCTCTCTCTATCTTCCCATTTGTATAATGATTTCCAGTCAAGTTACCAATCCTTTTTGGTTTAATCTCTCTGTCCGCCAAGTACATATCTATGTAACTATCTTCTATTCTCTAGTGCGCTCGCTCTCTCTCTCTCTCTCTCTCTCTCTCTCTCTCTCTCTCTCTCTCTCTCTCTCTCTCTCTCTCTCCTCTCTTTTTTCCAATATTTCTCTTTCTTCTTCAAAATTTCTTCACATTTTTCGTTCTCTATTCCTCACTGTCTATGATAATGTTTACGCCAATGTATCTTTATCATTGTATCGAGATGTCGGCACATCTACATGTAAGGAGAGATCTGTGTATTATGAAGCCATTGATTTTTTTAATACTAACTTCTTCAACAATCTACTTAGATATCTATTGAAATTTAGACATAGGCCTCAGCCATAGAAACACGAAAAAGAATTCAATGGTGGAATATCCAAGCACTACGGTACTTCGAACAATATGAGATGAAAACGGCTGTAATACTTCATTCTACTTTTCATTCTTTAGTCAAAGGTATTTTGTTTCTATATCTAGAATACTATCTATATCTAGAATAATATTAGGAACACTTTTTCAAGACCCCGCAAATTGTTAGTATGCAGACAGAATTTCATGTCTTCATTATTACATGTAGTTGATTAATCTGCAGTCAGAAGTAGTCCTTCAAGGCGCCATAATATTCGACAATAATTACTGTTACAGTGAGCCTTTCTTAATGGTGACTTTTAATATTCTTTACGTATGTTTTTTTTTACTATTGTAAATTGATCACGCTGCATGAAGAGCAGTTACTCAAAGCGCCATATTTATGAATACTGAGACTAACACATACTGTTTGGTTGGCATTATATTTTGTATCTGCTCCCCCCATTAAAAAAAAACAAAACATGATTGATATAAAAAGAATTATGCAATTGTTATTGACAGAATGCGAAATGCTCGAAATAATTATTTTATTGAAAATAATAAAATCAGTTTACTCATTTCTCTCTGGGGAGAATATGATTTTCTTAACTCCCTGTGAGTAATGGTAATGCAGTATCCAAAAAAAAATAAAAATAAAAAATGTTCGGAAACAATGAACTATAGCAAGCACTGAGTGAAATGTTGAGTCGATTTAGATGCTGCGGCCCGCATCAATAGCTACACGGATTCCTAATGACGTTTGGCCTAACTAAAATAAAATGAATTAATAAATAAAAATGAAAATTTTATATAAAATTATGTTTCCTCACTTACTTCATCTAGGTAGACTGCCTAAAAAGTTGAAGTTTTCGTTTTGTTTGGTTGTTTGTTTGTTTGTTTGTTTTTTGTTTTTTGTTTTTTTTTTTTTTTGCTTTTTTGCCATTGGGGTAAATCGTTAGCATAGCTATTCAGAACAATTGGATCTATATTTATGTATTTGCAGCCGCTCATGTCTTGAAAACTATGATAATGGCGGAGTTTTTGGGTTTGGTTTTTTTTTTTTTTTTGGCAAAAATAAGTATGAACCATGGAACCATGTCTCAATGTTAATCCTCTACAAATTATTTATCTTCCAGCTGTTTTTTTTTATGAGTGTCGACTTTTCCTTTGTTTTTTGTTGTTTTTTTTTTAATTCATTTATGTTTACTTTATAATCTAGAAAAGATCTGCGCCTATAAATATCCAAGCACACGTAGTTTCAGCCTAAATTATATACGGACAGTAACAGCCACTGTTGATTAAATGAAGCGTGGCTATTTTTGGTATTATTTTCGAGGTGCCGCCGAGTCTAAGTTGTTCCTCGTGTTGTTTCAAGCGCTTCTGCGAAGCTGGCAAGATAATACAGAATGATATGCGCAGCCTATTTGAGTGGCAAACACTGCAAAAAAGTGTAAGTTTAATCAGAACACTCTTTTCAAGAATTGCATAAAATGACGAGTGAATGTTTAAGTTGCGATTTGCGTTTCGGCATTTTCAGAATGTGAAGTAAATCTGCGCTTCCTCTTCAGTTCTATAAAACTAAAGTTAACTGTCCTTAAATGTCCTTATCTTTCATTAGTCCCATTATCTGCAAATCTAAATGTATTTCTATAGTCTTTCGAGATCAATTAGTTGACTAACTAAAGATTACCTTGTCAATTATTTGCTTAGTCAGTTTACTCTAAAATTTAAAAATAATTTTTCTGTTTCGGCAATTAAGTCACTTAAAATTTTATCTACATTCAATTTTAGTAGCATTTCACAGTGCTCGGCGAACCGGAGAAATCAGTGATTTTGATAGACTAAAGACGTGTCAACATCACCAGCATGCATTATGCCTCTCTCTCTCTCTCTCTCTCTCTCTCTCTCTCTCTCTCTCTCTCTCTCTCTCTCTCTCTCTCTCTCTCTCTCTCTCTCTCTCTCTCTCTCTCTCTCTCTCTCTCTCACCCCTTGTGCTCCAAGTTTTAAAAAAAAATGCATAGAGGCAAACAAAGCGGCCTGCTGTCAAAGTGCTTGAATTTCACTGACGCAGATGTGGAGATTGTGTTAGTGTGCGAGTGGGATACACAACGGGCGACAAGGGAGAAGACCCCCAATAACTTTCAAGTTGATGGATGGAAGGCTGCTCTCAGGGCGTGAAGTAGGCCTGAGGAATCACCTTTCGGTTTTTTTTCTTTGTTTTTGTTCTGATTTCAACATGCTTGGATTTTACTAACCTGCACTGCTTTTTTTTTCCCAAGGGCTCAGACTGGTCCCATGCGAAACATGGAAATTTTGACCTGGGAGAGGAATTCATTGAACAGCGCTGAGGGGAAAAAATTAATGCCAAAGCCTCAGGACATGTTCTATTGTGATGAGTGGGGTTTTCAGATAATTTCAGATTGGCGATAATTAAAAGGAAAGTAGAAAATATTCACACTTCGAACAAAACAAATGAAGCTTTAAAATAGTATGCGTGCGCATGTTGGTGGTGGCAATTATTTTCTGTAGAATCTTACCTGGAATGATTGGAGGATGAGAGAAACAGCGATGACAGTCGCCAATGATTGATATCCAGTCAATTTCCAATTAGCACACACATGTACACCTAGGGCAGCATGGTAATCCGACAGGGGCAAATACGACGTCTGAATCAACTTAAATGTTTAACTCTTTGCAGCGCATCAAATGGATGTTAGTATAGGCATAACTTATGACTGCAAACTAGGCCTTGCACTTTTAAACAAAAGCAGTGTAACACTGTCGGGTTCAAAACAATGTTTTATCTTTCTACCAGCGAATGTGAAGTCTTCTTTATTCATATGTATTAGGTTAGAGCTATGGGAAAGAAAGATAAAGATTTGGAAAGTGTAAAAACTTGTTTGGAAAATCCAAGGATGATTACTCAGATGATCGGACTTGTTTTACATTCAAGCATTTTTTCCAAGCGTTTCTTAATTTTTTTTATGTCCAGTTGTTTTAGTATAAAATTATTTTTCGTTTAAAATCTATCCAAGTTCTAACCAAACTTAGTGCTTTCATTATCTTATTAATAATAGCTTGTAATTTAGTTTCCTTTTCTTGACATCTAAATCAAGATTGATGTAATAAAAAGTTACAAGCGTTTAGATTGATTCTTTTCAGTAGATATCGTAGTTTTATTTTCATCCATTTTTTTTTCAAACTTTTTTAAAATTATTCTTCATTGGAAAAATTTGTTTATTTAAATTAAGCAGTTGTATTTATTTACATCATTTTTTAAGCAATTTATTAAAATGGCTAATAAATTTGAAGATAAATTCTTCAATCAATGATACTAATAAAATGTACTTTTAATCGATTGTTTTTAATACCATTTTTTATTTTGTCTCTGCCGTATTACTCTCCGACAAAAAAGTAAACGTGTCCCTTGTTTTTTCGTTTTTTTCCCCTGATTTTTTTTTGGTTTGTTTTTTTTTCCTTACATAAGTAAAATAAACATCGCTTTTTATTTAAGCCAAGCATTATTATCTGGTGTGCAATGTACTTGTGCAAAAGATAGGTAATTTGCATTGATGAATAACGATATTTTATTGTTATCCCTGGCCAATTTTCGGAGCTTTGCTTTATCGAATGGATCTACAACTTTATTTTCTCAAATCGCATCAAAACTTTGAGAAAGGCATTAACCGATGCATGATTGGTGTATAATTAGAAATCTTTAGAATTAATTTTGCGTCTGCGTTAAGAACTTAACATATGAAGGAATAAAATGGCTAAATCAATTAAAACACATACCTTACAATAATTTTTTTAATGGATATCTAAAATCTTTTAAAATAGTCAAAATCTGAAATCAATACCGAAGGTAAATCGAATGAAAAATTCACCAATAAACACAAAATCCAAAATAATGAAGTCCACAGAATGTCAGGTCACAGAGTAAAAATTCCAAGTTGTAGATTTAGATCTTGGCCGGGTAAAATCCACCTGATTTTCATCACAACTTAACAAAACTGTTCAGACCAGTTTTCATCATTGAAATTACTTTAAGTTATTATGTTTTCAAATAGTGGTTCAAAATAAGAAAAGGTGAAAATCGATCATTGCAGGATAAGATCGATAATAATGTTAATCATTCACTACTGAGGAGGCGTCAATGCGCGTTGTGGGGGCGCCCGAATGCACCAGACAAACCGCAAGTCGGTTACCTGTGACAGCCGTCAGCCTACAGGCAGGGCACGCTAGTGATAACCTGTCGCGCGGAACCTCCTAGTGATGAGGATCAGGGAAGCTGCATTGACCACAGATAGTTCTCAGTTGCCTCAATCGCAGCGATCCAAACCGTCCCCCAATTTGGAGGGAAAAAATCCCAACGCCCCGAGGCTCCGAGAGCAGCAATCCGATTTGCCAGGAGTCGAGGCGAGAGGAGACGGGCAGGAGAGAGGGCGTCTCGCGGGAGGCGAGCTCGCTCTGTCCGGTTCAAGACGCGAGGGGGAAAGGGGGAGAGGGTGAACAGCGGTTCATGAAAAAAATATTAATAGTTATTTCATTCATGTAAATATCTTTAAAAACTTATTTTCCTCTCAGTATAATCATTCATTGCTTTCAAACCATATTTAAATCTTATATTAGCTTTGATAAGTTTTCACAGGGCTTCTTGTCTCCTTTCACAGAAAAGTGAATGGAAAGAATGCCTGTGTAAGTTCATGGCCCAAGGCGATGCCCTATGCTTTTGGGAAACCAGAGGTTAGGGAAGGAAGCACAGTTCGACACAGTTTCATCCCATTTTCGGAAATTGGAACTTCTTGATGGATCTATAAATGGGCTCCGATTTGTGGCATTCCGTTCATGGGGAGGTAGTCGGTCATAACATTTTCATTGCGAAATGTAGAAACAAGATTGTGTTTTTCGTATGTTCTGTTGTTTTGCTTTGTTTTAGTTTGTTTTGTTTTGTTTTTACTTTGGCTCTTGACTGAAGAGAGACGAGTAGGGGGTGGATGTAGATAAAACATCCTGAGTGTTTTCTGATTGCATTCCTCTATAGCAAAGAATACTGTTTTATTTTTGTTTGCATTTTTTTTTTCATTTTTTTTTCTCCTACTGTCATTTTCATAAATGCCGGCTGCAATAACAGGTAATTTCTATAGCGTCCTGTTGCGCTAGGCGAATATGAACATTGAACAAAACACTCCGTTTTGGTTCGCCCCGCACGTTGTTTTTCACAAATAAAGATTCAAATGAAAAGCCACTTGACATGCTTTGTGTGAGGTAATTTTTGCATAGATTTTGATTTGACAAACCATCGTAAGCAAGCTTCTCATGGAAACTAAACATGTACTAGATGAAGGAACTGCAGTTTTGACACGTTCATAATTACAAAGGCCGTGAATAGGAAACTTGTTGTGAGAGCCGTGTGAAGAGTCTTCAGGCACGAACGGTTCTCTAGAATCCTGGCACAGGCATTGATACCACTGGTTGACGTCACCTGAGACTTAAATGGTCGAACTGGGAAACTCATCTGACATTTTTTCATGATTTTATTGCTTGCGGCTGTAAGCTTGTCCATAACATTATTTTTACTAATATTTAGATTGGTTGGATTCTGTTCAAATTACAGTTTATGTCAATGCAAAGAAATGCCAAACATTTAAATGGACAAGGTTTTCATCTTTTTTACAAAACATGTACAATACTGTACATTTAATGTTTATTCACACACGCAGCATTGTTCCAATTTTATACAGATATGCCTTTAGTGACATATAGGGAATGCGATTTCACAAAGAATTATGTCCCTTGGTTGAAAAGTGGGTTTTGTTCAACAGTCAAAAGCATTTTGAAAATCTAAGCAAAACTGAATAATTTTCTTTTAAATGTTTTCTCCTGTACTCATTTTCTGTTTTTCTTGTTTTAGTTCAAATTGTGCACTCTTGCAGACGCTATCGCTTGATACTATAACAACGACATAAAATAGAGCTCATGACTTTTAACTAGGTAGCATATCTCTTTGTGAAATCGCATTTCCTTTTACACAAGTTTCATTACTATCTTTTGTTGTTTTTAGAGTTTTATTTCAGTCAAAAAGCTCTGTAAGTGGCATTGCATTTTTATCATAGCAAAGCACAACATGCACCTATGAGTGGCTTTCGGCTCCTTTCTGCGAAGCAAATTCCGCTGGGGAGGGCAGAAGCCTGGTTAAGCGAACAGCATGACGCATGCGTGATGCCACAATTAATTTTAGATTTATTATGAAGAGGCACGTCCGATTGCGGCTCGACACTGGGATAGCTTGGTATTTTAATAGATGACGTTAGAATCTACATAGACTACTTGGATTGTTGATCCCTAGCAGATAGTGTGTGAGGAAGAAAAATACTTGAGTTGTATATGAGTTATACATTATTGTCCCTGTCATGAGAGATAATTATTCGAAGAGAAATTTCAAGCGGCGTTTCTGCATAAAATTTTGAAGCGGAGATAATTGCTTGATATTTAATTTTGGCACTTGTTTTTGTGCAACTCAATCACTAGTGTCGCATCATTTACTGCAGAGTCTTGTAGACGTTCCGTTCTTATTATTTCATCAGTAGTGTTCTTATATCTAGTCTGCAGATCATGATTTAAGTTGTATAATTGTTGGCCTGTAAAATTCAAAACCCAGTCAGTGCACCTTTAGGTACTTTTCGCGGATGTTTGTGAAAAAAAAATTTAAAAGGATCTTAAAATAGATTTGAAACAGAATTGAGCTGATTTCCCGAATTAAAATAAATGAAGTAAAGCGTTTATGATGAAGTATATCCCTGAAAAATGACTATTCCCAGATTTGAGACACTTGAAGAAGGTGCAGAATTCGATGATGAACAAGTAATCAGTTTTCGTTTTAGTGTGTTTTTTTCTGCTGTTGCTTTGTTTCTGTTTTGTTGATATGTAGGGGGTTTTTTTTTTCTTCTTTTTGGTGGACATGTTTCTCATTTCCTGATGATGATCAACATGAATGGTAAATTTGGTGACTCACTTTCTTTTAATAGTACTGCAGCTGCTTTTTTCCCCTCGGCACGAATGAAAGATTTATTTTCTTTAAATTTTGAATTCGGTAAGCCTACTATCTTTATCAAATAATTTCATTGTAACTTGTCATCGACAGTAGTTGCATAACACAAATAGATTAAGAGAAAAAAAACATTACACTATGATTAGAGAATGATTCTTTTCATAAGGGCAACTCTTTTCCCTTCTTTTCTTCATTTCAACTTTAAGTGTGTCTGTGTATATGTTACTTACTATATCATACTTTACTCATTATTGTCAACTTTTGGAATGATGAAAGATGATGATGATGATGATGATAATAATAATAATAATAAGAAGAAGAAGAAGAAGAAGAAGAAGAAGAAGAAGAAGAAGAAGAAGAAGAAGAAGAAGAAGAAGAAGAAGAAGAATAATAATAATAATAATAATAATAATAATAATAATAATAATAATAATAATAATAATAATAATAATAATAATAATAATAATAATAAAATAAAAAATAATTATTCAGATTCTTGAAGAATAGAAAGTAGAACGTGAGTCAGGTTTGTAGCCTCCCCAGTACATGTAGCGATGGCGCATGCACCGAGCAACCTGTACGGTTCAAAGCACCAATGCTGAAT
Source organism: Elysia crispata (assembly GCA_033675545.1). NCBI lineage: Eukaryota > Metazoa > Mollusca > Gastropoda > Plakobranchidae > Elysia > Elysia crispata. The sequence goes on from JAWDGP010000260.1 coordinate 675,042, forward strand.
GTGCGCAGATCCACGAGCGAGAGGGAAGAAAAAAAAAGAAACGGGTATTTTACACGCCGCAAAATGTTTTTTTTTTTTTTTTTTTTAATGAAATCTACGGGAGTCTTCTTAATGATTCTGAATGCTGGGGAACACATCTCATAACTTTGACGAAGTAGCCCAACTCTTTGTAATTCCCTCTGGTAGTGTTTCTGGAGCACCGCGATAGATCCTCAGTCTCCTTATTATTAAAAAAAAAAATTCAAGTTGATATATCTATTAAGAATGGAGCTGGGCGAAAAACAAGGACAATCGAGCGTTTCTAGAACACCTAGACACGTTTTATTTGGAATGAAATTGTAAATTATCCTGAATATTGGAGCGGTAATATTATTTTTTACGAAAATAGTGTTTAGGAAAATGAAAGGTAAAAATGTGATTCATATTTTCTTAAAAGAAAAAGTACGAATATGCGAACTGCTTCCTGTAAGCCCAGCTGGGTAGAGACACAGCCCTCTGTATCCAGTCGGCTTGGTAGAGATGGTAGGAATGAAACTGAAAGTAGGCTTATGATGTAGGCGGAGGCAGTTCTTGAACCGTCTGAAATATGCATGTTGTAGAATAAGATCTGAGTAATGGTTCTAAAAAAGCTACTTGTCAAACATGTTAGATCTAAGCTCTAGATATTTGCAGCAGCTACACTCAAATCAAAAGGTTAAGATCTGGATTTAGATAGATCTAGATTTCACTTTTAGACTTTGAATTTCAAAAGACAGAGATCAACATAGTACTACTAAGCTTAGAAATTGAAAAGGACTCAAGATCTAGATCAAGATTCTGTGCTTAGAATTATAGATATATAGAGATTTTAGGCAAAGATAGTGGGGTAGAATTTTGTATCATGTTAATAAAAGATAGATATCAAGACCATTTACAAGCCAATTTAGGCCTATTGCACACACGCATCCTGCTCCGCAAATTGACACCAGGGTCCCTTTCTCCGGGGTTTTCAGCTTGTTAATAAAAACATAACTGCTTTATTAAGGATTTGATTTGAATATTATTCCTCACTTCTCTTTCGTTGTAGGCGGTGCAGCCTATGAAGTTTTGCAGATAATTCTGTATATTTTCTTGCGTCTTGGATACCTGTACTTTCTTTTTAAGTTAAATATTTCAGATTTCCGTGGTCTTTGTTGTTGTGTTTTGTTTTTTGCTGGATTTTTTGTTTTGCTTGTTTGTTTGGGGTTTTTTTTAATTGGCCTACGTGTAGTTTTTGGAATTCTTTTTCGCTTTGTTTTAAATTGCAGAGTTCGGGTTTGTTTGGAAAACAAAAATTAACTTAAATCAGGTTTAAATTTAGGTTTGAAAAGGTCGGTATTGATAAATGCGTTGAAATTAACGATGTATCGTAGCCCAAGCCAAAAGCATTTAGCTTGCGATCGTAGGGAAAATATTTAACGTGTGTTAATACAACCCCTAGTTCATTCTCTTGTCAGTGGGGTTTTCTAAAGAGTCATGCTGAGCTCTGCTTTAGGTTTGCTTGCACATTGAGCAATACTGCCTGCACCGGGCCGGGGAATCTAAAAATACTGACGCAATTATTTCCAATGCTTAGTCGTGCGCTAATTTCAGTTCTAAAAAAAAAATAACATTCAAAAACGCCCAAACCTAAATGAAAAAAAATAGATTTATATTCCACTGCAAAACTACTAGACTATGGAAGTTTTCTAAATACTTCTGACTGTTGGACAGAATTAGCGGCTTTTTAGTTGGAGCATAACTACCTCTTTGCGGAATAGCATTGTGGGATCATCTAGATAGATTGCCGTGTATCTTTTTTTAAGTAGTGTGATTCTAAAAATAACGGCAATCAATTCTTTCTCACCAAATCTTAGTGGAGGTAGTAGTAGCAGTAGCAGTAGTAGTAGTAGCAGTAGTAGTAGTAGTAGTGGTAGTAGTAGTAGTAGTAGTAGTAGTAGTAGTAGTAGTAGTAGTAGTAGTAGTAGTAGTAGTAGTAGTAGTAGTAGTAGTAGTAGTAGTAGTAGTAGTAGTAGCAGTAGGAGTAGCAGTAGGAGTAGCAGTAGGAGTAGTAGTAGTAGTAGCAGTAGTAGTAGTAGTAGTAGTAGTAGTAGTAGTAGTAGTAGTAGTAGTAGTAGTAGTAGTAGTAGTAGTAGTAGTAGTAGTAGTAGTAGAGTTGTAGAACGAGGAGGAGGGGGAGGAGGAGAAGGAGAAACGTAGAGCCATGAATTTCATATTATTCTTGTTTTGAAACAAAATATATATGTCGGTTCCAGGTTTGTTTTGTTTTGTTTTTTTTTTTTTGTTCTTTTTTTTTTTTTTTTTTAATGCTTTTCGTTGTTTTAGTTTTTTGGGGGGTTTTGCGTGTGTGTGTGTGTGTTGTTGTTTTTTCTTTTTTTTTTTTTTTTTTTTTTTTGGGGGGGGGAGGGAGTGGGGGGGTAGGTAATTTCATTTTTTTTAAATGATGATGTCATCACCAGCAATCATCCACTTCATAGAAACATAACTTAAATTAATTTTTTATGAAATACTATACATTAGTGATGAGGCAGAAAGTTGATCCTTTTAACTTTAACAATTTCAATTAAAAAATGTCTATTTTCAGGCGGATAAAAGGCTAATGATTTAAGAAATATTCAATAAATATAATGGAAAGTATTTAAATCTATATGTAGTATATAAAGGCTAATGCAACTAAGATAATTAGAATAAATTGCGAAGTCAGGATTATGTGATCATTGCGATAGCTAGATCTAGAAACTTTAACGCAACACGTGGAAGACCTATGTTGCCATTTAATTTTCGTCCTTGCTGAATAAAAAAAAAACATGATAAGGCTTAAATTAATGTCAGTTTGTCGGCAATTCTCTGGCTCGATCTAGATTCAGAATTGGACATATAAACTTTAGACAGACGCAATTTTAATAACCTATAGGATAATTAATGTTATCATGTGCTGCAGAAAAATATGGCAATAATAATCATCATTATCGGACGAGACCGGATTCCATAGCTTGTCTTCAATTGGATGTTTAAGGGGATCCAGCTAGTGCATATGATTTTGAATTGTGCGTTTAAAATTTTAGAACTAAGTCACTGCTTCGATTTCTTGAACTAGATCTACATATTTGGACCTTTACTCGTAAGGCGCCCCCCTCCCTTTTTCCTGAAACTTAGACTAACAAGTCCTATAGATAAGTTTAGATTAATTGAATTCAAGTCTGCTCAATAGGTATAATTATATAGGTAAATAATAAATACATAGACATCTGCAGGTAAATTTTTTTATTGTACAAGGCTTAATCAAGATCCGTTCATTTTTTATTTCAAAAAATAAATGTTTAATTTTCAAATGAAGTAATTCTTTACTTAGGGGATTTGTGGTAAACGCACACCCAATTTTGATGGACGTAGTATAGATAAAAGCTTGCAATCATTGAGTTTTGTGAAGTCTTTTTACACAGTGGTGGTATTGCAAAGGGAATCAGTGTTCAGGTAAGTCTCGAGAACCACACAGCTATTATAATAGTGTGGATTTGTTTTTCCCAAGGGTTAGCAAGTACGCCAAATTACCAGGTTGTAGCTAGACACTAAAAACAAGGTCCTGTTTGTACACATAGCGTCTATAGCGAGCCCTTTCGCTTTCTGAGGGAATCAATTGAACCTTCGTTTGTGTTTCACACGTCAGATCGCACTACTTGTCTTGTCAGATCAAAGGCGGCTATTGAAGGAAGCCGCCACTTTTCTTGTTTGGGGGTTGATTGAAACTGCCAAGCCATGCAACCGTTACTTTTGTGTTCAACTGCTTTGTTGCTTTAACCCTGTCTCTCTTCAAGCCACACGCCAAACATATAAAACACACGTACCCTATTTTCAACATCTCCACCCTTCACTAACCATCACAATTATTCTCATTGGTATGTTTCAGGTGTGTATAAATCATCTCTCTCTCTCTCTCTCTCTCTCTCTCTCTCTCTCTCTCTCTCTCTCTCTCTCTCTCTCTCTCTCTCTCTCTCTCTCTCTCTCTCTCTCTCTCTCTCTCTCTCTCTCTCTCTCCTTCTCATCTGTGTATATATACATATATATATATATATATCCTTCTCATCTGTGTATATATATATACACACACACACATATATATATATCTTTCTCTCTTTCTTTCTCTTTCTTACATTACATCTATCACTCTTTCTTTTCCTCCTCTGCCTCATTTAATACGCGTTCAGGAGTTTGTTTCTCTGGTAAGAGTTTTGGAAAGTCTGTACGAATCGATTATAATCCTAATTGCATCCACATTTGAATGTATAGATACGTTTCAATATCTAGTTTTCAAAATATGCATTGTATTTATTCGTATAGGCTCAGAACATATCATCATAGTCATATTTTTTAGACTCTTCTTTCATAATGGACAAAAAGCCAACATGTAGTATATAACCAAATGCAATGCTTACTTAGCTTACCTCTACATTTTCTACAGCTGGAGTGTGTTGGAAAAGTTAGCTAAGGGCAATGAAGTTGGCAATAGAAAGTTAAGACTTTCGCTAACACATCATTGTGTCCAGACAACAGCGCTCCATCCATCTTCGCATTCATTCAAGGAAAGCTCTCTAGAAAATATTGACACTGAGCTTTAAACCTCCCCCACGGCGTCGCGTAATACTCTTTGTTCAATGTTGTTCCTTTGAGTCTATGAAACTTTTCACAAGCAATCAGGTTTCGCACAATAGGTGAGGTAAACGGATGTATGTGTTGGCCACGGACATTTAAGTAGAGCGTCGTAGAGGATTAAAGTCACAAAAGACTAGTTATTGCACTGCCTTACATTCATTATTTCTTAAAGAACTCATGCCTCTTTCTCCTTTTCGGTATCTAGATCTATGGCTTTTGTTAGAAATCTGGATGACAACCACGCGATATTGTAGCGTTGGCTTGGAAATTCATCCCAGAAGTCTAATACTC